>JAYEPQ010000012.1:44405635-44430635 GCA_036321105.1 Dracaena cambodiana
TATACCGGGTATATTGGCTCAGCGAAAATCGGTCGAATCTAGATTGATCCGGGTTCTGCCTTGAGTATTGTGCCACGGAGGCTTATGCAGTTTCTTGGGATCCCTCCCTACAAACTGACTCCAACTAATACTGCCATTTTTGGCTTCAATGCGGATGGTAGTCATCCTCTGGGTAAGATCAGGCTCAGATGCCAGATCGGAGACCTTAAAAGTGAGGTGACCTGTTACGTGATCGAAGCAGACACTTCATATAACATTCTCTTATGACGACCATGGATTCATGCTAATATGATCGTCCCATCCACCTTGCACCAATGTATGAAATACGTGGATGAAGACGGAGAGGTGCATACTTTGATTGCTGACAAACAGCCATTCAAGGGTGTCGAGAACTACTTCGTAGATACCCTTTTGTATGCTGAAAGTGCTGAGGTCAACCCCCCACTGCATGATGAATGTGACAGTGGGAATGAGGCTGATACTGAGTCAGGGGTGTTTATTGCCAATGAAGGCTTTGAACCTCTTGTAATTGATCTTGATAATTTGGATGTAAATGACACCGCCAGTAATGAAGGCGAGTGGGAAATAAATGAGAATCTAAACTTTGCTTATTTGTCTGGTGTTTCTACTGATTCTATACCTTCGGCTACTAGCACGGATGCAGATAGTCTCTCAGTATTCGAGACTTTAGCAACCATGCACATGCCAATTAAATCATCAATGATGTTACAATCAAACATAAAAAACGTAGATGGGGCGGTGTTCGAAGTACCGGCCCATCGACCAGACCAAAAACCTATTCTTTTTGGAAGAATTAAATCACATATAGCCTCATCCAGTGATAGTGAGAGTGAGGCTCAGGAAGCCCCTCAATTCTATCATTATGGACTAAAATCATTCCGGATGATGGCAAAAATGGGATATGATTTTATCAATAAACCCGGATTAAACTTTGGTAAGGGATGTCGAGATTTGCTTCCCTCATTCGTACCCAAAGGAAAAGAACCGGATTATTATCACAAAACCGGCAGGGGGTTGGGATACGTCACAACACCCGATCATTCGGATATCGAAGATATGACCTGCCAGAATGTGGAAGATTCTGATTACGATTCAGATATCAACCTGGGATTATTATTCAGAGAGATGACAGTAAACATGACATCTGTCAGTCCAGCCCCAGATGAAAACGATGAATTGACCCTTATAGAAGATGAAGCATTAGTAAAGCATTTTGATGCCCAATGGAACATGCGTTTCGAGCAACGTGAACCTCCTACTGAGGATAAGGTGGTCCAAATAAATATGGGTGATGAAACCAATCCCAAACCTATATTTATAAGTGAGAGTTTATTTCCTAAAGAAAGAGACGACCTGGTGGCTCTCGTCAGAGAGTACATAGACGTCTTTCCCTGGAATTATGAAGACATGCCAGGTTTAGATCCTCAAGTAGCTATGCATCGACTTAATATTAAGCCAGGTGCGAAACTAGTAAAATAGCAACAGAGAAGATTCCGCCCAGAACTGATGGAATCAATCGAAGAGGAGGTGAAGAAGCTCATACAATATGGCTTCGTACGAGAAGAACAACATCCTGATTGGGTAGCGAACATCGTTCCAGTTCCCAAGAAGAATGGAAAAATTCGAATCTGCATCGATTTTCGGGATCTCAATGCAGCATGTCCTAAAGATGAATTTCCACTTCCAATAACGGATGTCATGATTGACAATACCTGTGGGATTGAAAGAATGTCTTTCATGGATGGATTCTCCGGGTATAATCAAATCAAAATATGTCCGGAAGATGAGAAACATACTTCCTTCAGGACACCGTTAGGTGTGTACTGTTATACGGTCATGCCATTCGGTCTGAAGAATGCAGGTGCGATTTATCAGCGTGCTATGAGCATAATTTTCAGCGAGTATCTCCGTAAAACGGTAGAGTGTTACGTGGATGACTTGGCTGTTAAGAGCCGCAATAAAGACAATCATCTCCGAGATCTGAAGGCGGTGTTTGACATTATGAGGAAACACCAGTTAAAAATGAATCCAACTAAATCCTTTCTCGGTGTCTCTAGTGGCAAATTCCTTGGTTTCGTTGTTACGTCCAAGGGTATTTATTTAGACCCGGAAAAGGTCAAAGCAATTCAAGAAATGCAGCCGCCAAAAAACCTTAAAGAACTTCGCAGATTACAAGGGAGACTAGCATACATCCGGAGATTTATCGCCAATCTTTCAGGGCGATGCCAACCTTTTACCAGGCTAACAAAGAAAGGGGTGTCGTTCGTTTGGGATGAAACTTGTCAACAAGCTTTTGAAGATCTCAAGAAGTACCTCACAAAGCCTCCGGTGTTGGTAGCCCCTATATTGGGAAAACCATTCTTGATATACGTTCGGGCAATGGACCATTCACTTGGTGCCTTGTTAGCCCAAACTAATGACTCCGGCCATGAACAAGCTATTTACTACCTTAGTAGAACTATGGTAGGTGCTGAACATCGGTATACTCCAGTAGAGAAGGAATGCTTGGCCCTGGTGTTCGCAGTTCAGAAAATACGACATTACCTAGTAGGCCAAACAATCCATGTGATTTCCCGGGTAAATCCTCTGAGAGTGCTCATGACCAAGCCTGGGTCACTCAACTGCAGATTAGCTAATTGGTCAATCCTCCTATCGCAATATGACATGCGATTTATACCACAAAAGGCGATCAAGGGACAAGCGATTGCTGATTTCTTAGCAGAGCATCCTGTCCCGCAATCCTCAAAACTTTATGAGGATATTCCAGATGAGATAGCAGAAGCCAATATGGTCTCTAAAGAACTGATTTGGCAGCTGTTCTTTGATGGAGCAACTAGAAAGACCTCTGCCGGAGTGGGGGTGGTTCTAATATCCCCGCAGGATCATGTGATCCCCCGAGGGTATTCACTAACTCAGCCCTGTTCCAATAATATGTCCGAGTACAATGCATTATTAACGGTACTGCGAATTGCCCAACAACTGGGGGTCCGACGTTTAGAGGCCTACGGGGATTCTAAACTCATAGTGAATCAAGTGAGAGGAGAATACGAGGTTAAACATGAGCATCTCGTACCTTACCACAAGGCAACAATCAAACTTGCCGACTCATTCGAAGAATTTTACATTGACTAGGTGCCACGGCACGAGAATGCATATGCTGACGCCTTGGCGTCCCTCGCCGCTACATTAGCACTCCCTGCTAAGTCAAGCAAAAGTGTTGAAGTTGGAAGCCGTGAGCTCCTTTGCCCTGAGGAAATACTCGAGGCAAATGAGGTCCATGTGTCAGGGATGAACTTCGAGCCCAGAGATTGGCGGTTCGTATTCGTCGATTTTGTGCTCTACGGGATATTACCCGAAGATCCTAAAGAAGCCGCAAAAGTGAAAAAGGAAGCAGAGAAATTCTATTACAATCCTGAGCTTAGTACCTTATATCGGAAAATGCCAGGTGGAGTTTTACTTCGGTGCTTATCACAACAAGAAGCACAAGAAGTACTCAAAAAAGCACATGATGGGGCCTGTGGTGCTTATCAGCCGGGACCTAAATTAGGAGACCGGATAAGGAGAATGAGTTATTACTGGCCGACAATGATGTCGGATGCCCTGGCATATGCGAAGAAATGTCATGCATGTCAGGTACATGCAAACTACATACACCAGGCCGCAGAGTACCTACATCCAACCACGATTACATGGCCATTCGAGACTTGGGGAGTGGATATCATTGGTCTCATTGCTCCGCCATCTTCTCGTGGACATCGGTTTATACTGGCTATAACCGATTACTTCTCGAAATGGGCAGAAGCTATCCCTTTACGAGAAGTAAAAGCGAATGATGTGGTCAGTTTCATCAAACACCACATCATTTATCGCTTTGGTGTTCCTAGACGGATCATCAGCGACAACGACCCTCAATTCACTAGCAGAGCCTATACTAAATTCTGTGATAAGTTCAGAATACAGAACATATTTTCGTCTCCATATAATCCGGCCGCAAATGGTCAAGCTGAAGCATTCAACAAGACCATTGTGAAGCTTTTGTAGAAATTCGTCACTTCAAGTCAGCGTGATTGGGACGAAAAATTGGGGGCTTGTCTGTGGGCTTATCGCACGACGGTTAGGACACCGACAAAGAGTACACCATTTTCTTTGGTATATGGTTGCGAAGCTATACTACCTCTAGAAATTCAGATTCCTTCTCTTCTGGTGGCATTAGCTACAAGAATGACCACCGAGGAAAAACATGGCCAACGACAGCATTGGATGAGAAACGCTTAAAAGCTCAACAGCAAATCGAGCTTTATCAGGCGCAAATATCTCGGGCCTTCAACAAAAAGGTGAAGGAACGAACTTTTAAAGTGGGTGACTTGGTCCTAATAGTCAGGCGTCCTATGATTCTCACGCATAAAACTAAATGCAAGTTTCAGCCGAAATGGGAAGGCCCATTTGTAGTGGAGACAGTCTACTCAAATGGAGCATACCGGTTGATTAATCAGCATGGAGATCGAATGATGGCGCCCATTAATGGAAAATTTCTTAAAAAATATTATTCTTAAAATAAAGGAAAAATTTTTTTTTACCCAACGCCGACAAGGCTATGGGAAGAGAATAGATTTCTCGCCAACCCCATCATACTGGGGGTAAAGAGTATGAATTACCCAACGCCGACAAGGTTACGGGAAGAGACTAGATTTCTCGCCAACCCCATCATACTGGGGGTAAAAGTATGAATCGCCCAACGCCGCCAAGGCAAAGGGAAGAAGGAACGTTTGGCCTCTAAGTCCAAACAAAACCTTCGATAACTCACCATGCTGAGAGGAATAGCATGGCTAGCCCAACTCAAACGGTAGTTGGTAAAGGCAAATCAAACCCGTTGATAGCTGGGGGTTTGCTAAAAATCCTATGACAAATCTGTCACAATAATATCCTTACCTAAATGTAAGGATATATCACTGCCCAAAGCTACTAAAGCAAAGAGAAGAAGGAACGTTTGGCCTCTAAGCCCAAACAAAATCTTCGATAACTCACCATGCTGAGGAGAATAGCATGGCTAACCCAACTCAAACGGTAGTTGGTAAAGGCTAATCAAATCCGTTGATAGTTGGGGGTTTGCTAAAAACCTTACATTAGATCAATTCTTCATTAAGAAAAGATTTCACTTTGTCAAAAAAAAAAGGGACAAAAAATCATACTTCATCAAGTCCAAAGTTACAACGTCTGATGAACATAATCTTTTTAAGATCGTTAGGTTAAAAAAAAAAAAAATTTCTCTGACGACAATCATTTTCCTATCAAGTTAACAGTTATCTCTGATAGTCAGAATTTTGAGACTGAACACGTTAACAATCACCTCTGTTTGATCGGCTCATTCGTTCCTATCACGACTAGATCCTCTGAATAGGTTGAGACCCAAGATATGTTTAATAATATCTCTGTCTTTTTCCAACTCGTCATACTAGATGTCACTGAACGGTTAGGATTCTACAAGCACGTTAATATTATACCTCTGTTTGTTATTCGATAAGCACGTCAACATTATACCTCTGCTTGTCATCCTATAAGCACGTTAATATTATACCTCTGCTTTACATTCTGTTATTCTATAAGCACGTTAACATCCTACCTCTGCTTTACATTTTGTTTTTAGGCACGTTAATATCATACGTCTGCCTATTGTTCGTAAATCCTAATAGGTTGCGCTATAAGTCGCTGAACATTTAGGATTAAATAAAAACTCTCACTATCAAGTCCTGAACCTCTGAATAGTCTGAGTCACTATCTATGAAAGTGTATAGAATAATAAAAAAAAAAGAAGAAAAGATAAAGATAGTAATAATGATAATACAGCAGCACACAGCAAAGTCTTTCTTTCTGTATTATTACAATTACCAAGAAATAATAATAACAATTACTTTTGGGATAAAGCCTTCAAAGCATCTTCCACTTCCTGCAGCCTTCGGTGGAGACTCTCTCTTGTTGTCTCTAAAGCTTTCCTCTACAAGTCCATTTCATCCATGAGAGGTTGTTGTGCAGCCTGAGTCTGGAGTTCTTCTAATTCCCTGATGCCGACGACGATGTCATGATCAGTTTATTCCTTTTGCGGCGAGATCTCAGATGCTCTGCCAGAAATATTCTGAATTTCAAGTTCAAGATTAGTAATCGAGGCTTGAGCCTTGGCTATGATCTCCCGCTCATGACTTATGGAGTTACGGCGGCGTTCAATATCGTCCTCCATCTGGGCCAGGTCCCAAGTCAACTTCTCTGAAGAACCTTGGAGTCCCGCGACGAGTTGGGCCTGGCGTTCTATATTCTGCTGCAGTTCGGCATGTAAAGCCAAGTTTTGGGCTCGTAAGCGAGCCACTTCTTGGTTTGCCATCTCGGCAAGATCTGACTGGCGCAGACTGTTGAGTAACGACAATTGGACCTCCAACTCGTCCCATCGAGCCCTGTAAGGAGCTGCCCGCTGTGGTCCTCCAATCCTAGTAATATGGTCTAGGTGACTCACCATGAGAGGATGGACCTTCTCCAGAGAATCCTCTCCTTTGAGAATCTCCTCAATGCATCCATAAAAAAGTTCAAGAAAGAATTCGACGTTGCGACTGATGATTCTTTCACTAAAGCTGGAGGCCGAATTATGCTTCAAATCTGTTGAGACTGCAGGTAGAGGATGTATGGATGATGGAGCGACCGCAGGGAGTACTGGTGATATATGAGATTCTAACAATGGAGCTGCCGCCACATCTAATAAATTAGTCGCAACTCGCGCTGGAGTGGTCATCACCTCTGCTATCGAGGTCGCCGATGTTAGCGGCATGACTGATGCGCCGCACGTTGGTTCCATGGCGTCAGAATGTGATGAAACCATGCATGTCGGCAAAGGAAGGCTTTCTGTGTTCGCAGATGTTACTAGAGCCTCTGCAGAAGACATGGAAGGTGCACTAGCATCACCTGCATCTGGTAAAAATAAAGCGGTCGGGTATTATCGTCAAAAAGATGTTGTTCGTCGCAAAAGTTTCTTCGCTTCCTTCCATTGAACACATCTTAGATTACAATAGAAGTGAACAAGATATATAAAGAGAACAAACGAGAGGATTTTATAGTTCAATCTCTCTCTTTTACAATGTTTTGTGGGATCTGTGGCGATGAGATCTATAGTAGTTCCTTTGGACGATCGGTACGTTGAAATCTTCTCTTTTAAAGATATCGGCCGACTATAGACGATCTTCTCTGGTTTTGATTTGTTCAAGGCTCTCTCGCGTAACTCGAACTTCTCAAGAACTCCAGAAAGAAGATGGTGATTTTCTCTGATCTTCACGAACTCAAGGCTCTGTGCGTAACTCAAATTCTCCAAGATTTCAGAAAAATATCTTAATTGCCGAAAAGAAGATGATCAGCAAAGGCTTCAAGGCTCTCTCGCGTACTTGAATTGCCAAAGGATCAAAGAGATTGAAGATAGATGATCATGAATTGATTGATCTATTCTTGATTGATCCTCTATCTTCTTGATTGATTGATCTTGTCTATATTGATTCTCCTAAAGTCTCCTCAAAGAGGGTATTTATAGACTTTAGTGGTTATGAGAGTTTCCGTAGGAATAGGAATAAAGAGTTCCATAGGAATAGGAATAGAGCTTTCCATAGGAATAAGAATAAAGATTTTTGTATTCATCAAGGATTCTAATCCAATATTTAATATTGATTTAAATCTCTTGATTTAGAATTCTGATTAGATTCAATTTGAGTATTGGATAAGATCAAATCTCAATCACAATCAATTTAGGATTATGATTGGACTCAATTTAGATATTTGATAAGCTCAAATTATAATCTCAATCAATTTAGGATTCTGGTTATCTGCTCACGCGGAGATAATCTCATCAAAACGCGGAGCTAAGAAACCAGAACGCGGAGCTATTAAACATCTCCGCGTTTCACTCAAATGCGAGGCAAAAGTAGCCAAACGCGGAGCTACTGAGTTAGCTCCGCGGTCTGTTGTGGAAAATCCTTTTAACTTAGAAATTTTCACTGCCAACAGAACCCCCTCCAAAGTTTTCAAAATGGCTTAGAACTTAGCAAATTTTGAAATACTTTGGATACTTAAACTGAAACGCAGAGTTAGAATACCAAGTCTATCTCGCGTTATGCTCACTTACGCGGAGCTAATCAGCTTCACTTCATTTTCAGTGAAATGAGTAATTTCTTCATTAATTACTCTGAATTTCTGCGTCGAATACCAAGCAGCGGATCATCTATTTAAATAGAGCTCCTGGCTCCTCTTCTTCTTCATCGGGAGAGTTTGAAAACTCCAAAACTCTGGCAGTCGAGTGACTCATATCGACGAATGATCATCAATTGATCTCCCCTTAACTCTCCATAGATTTTCATCATTAGGATGTCATTTCAGAGGAGTTTGGCTAGACGCATGTTGGCCGGCGTTAATGGCAGCGGCCGTGGAAGTAGACGCGACGGCGAACCAGTCTACTTAACTCTTGGTCTTCTAAGAACCATTCTGAGATGTTTTGGCTCGGTTTAATCAGGCCAATTGTTTGCTTTACCGGCGAGATCGCCGCTCTCCGGCCGTAAGGCTTGAAGGAGAAGGAGAAGTCAGAGAGGAACTCTGATCTGTCTCTACGCGAAGTTATCGCGTCATCCCTGCGCTTGAAACGCGGGGCTTATCTGACTAGCAGTCGTGATGAATCTGCAAGGCTATCTTTGATTAGCAGTCCGATGAATTGCGAGGCTATTTTTGATTAGCAGTCGCGATGAATTGCAAGGCTATCTTTGATTAGCAGTCGCGAGGAATTGCGAGGCTATCTTTGATTAGCAGTCGCGAGGAATTGGGAGGCTATCTTTGATTAGCAGTCGCTTCATGTCCCGAGGCTATGAAAGAGAAGGAAACAACAGAGAGAAACTCTATCCTTCCTTTACGCGAAGTTATCGCGTCATCCTCTGCGTTTAAAGCGCGAGGCTGTTTCTTCAACTGTACGCGGAGTTTAGCTCCGCGTTTTCATACTTAGAAGATTTTTCAAATTTTTGTAGAACTCCTGATTCTTCTTTTGCAGTGAACTGGGTCTAATCTGATGACTTGGGATGTAGCTTCTCCCTGATATATCTTCAAAAGCAGGTTATGCATCGATCTTCATCAACGAAAGTAACTCTAAGGAAGCCAGAAGCATATACTTTACAACATAATTGCAGTTTTTCAAGCTCTGGCTCCTCTTGAAGGAGTTACAAGAACTTTGCGGCAGCCCATTAAGTTTTCTTGAGGGTCATTTCTGTTAGATGATCATGTAAAGGTTTGCAGCGCTTCAAATTCAACTTGTGCTTCATTTCAGATGACAGATCCTAGTTGACATTTGCAGAGAAGATCTCTTGTATGTGAACCATGGAATTGAACTTCAACACCCGTGGAGGAATCTCGCCGTTAGGTTATTGATGAGTCGATGAATATGTAGAAGCTTTTGGGAGAGCTATAACTCCCTCTTTGTAATCTTTCCTTTTTTTATAAATAAAGGCAAATTATTTTCCTCTCTATCTGTTGGCTTCAAGAATCTTGCTTGCTCAACAAATAGATGGTTGATAATTCTGGTAAAATAATCTAAGACTCTTTTGCGTAACTTAGATCATTAATACAGATATAATCGGGTAAGGACCATCTAATTTCGGCAGAGGCGCTAAATTGCGCATGCCTAGTCCAAGTGCTCTCACGCGTAACTTGAACGGAGATTGGAATAATCCAAATCATACTGTCAGAGGTAAAAACTTAACATGACAGGTCCACAGGATTTTTAGCAAACCCCCAGCTATCAACGGATTTGATTAGCTTTTACCAATCGCCGTTTGCGCTGGGCTAGCCATGCTATTCCCCTCAGCATGGTGAGTTGTCGAGGAATTGATTTCCTCTCCCATTTGCCTTTAATCAGTATTGGGTAGTTAACTTCATACTTTTACCCCCAGTATGATAGGGTTGGCGAGAAACTTGATCTCCTCTTCCCTCTGCTTTAACAGCATTGGGTAAAAATTTTTATTTATAGCACCCAATTAGCCATTCCAATGGCTATTGAGAATAGCAGAAGCATGATGTTTATCATCGTCAATATTTTCGGCACCCCCAGCCAAATCCGGCTGCTAGCCAATGAGGACGATTCGATCGCAGCTGTGGTTCGGAGCATATCCAAGGGGCTAGCTTGCAAGTGCGGGCTGCCCATGCTTGGTGTCGATATTGACTTCCCTACTGGTACAGGGATCGCTATGGTAGGAAACTCATTGGTTTCTACTACTAAAGTTGCCATATTTGCAGAAACTTTCTTCTGTTCCTCTTTAAGTGTGAGAACTCCGGCTTCTATCAACGCCTGAATTCGGTTTTTAAGAGGATAGCAATCCTTAGTTGGGTGCCCAACGTTCCGATGGTACAGGCAATAGTTAGGGTCGTTGGTTTTACCAACGACTTCCGGTTTTCCATTTTCCGGAAGTTTTAGCAAGCCCTTTCTGAGGAGGAGATGGAATAGAGTACCTGTCTACTCCGTCTTGAATGTATAAGTTTTATCTTGTCGGGGCTTATTTTGGCCTGCACCTCTCGGATTCTGAGGTCTTGGTTTCGGACCTTCAACTGATGCCATCACAGCCTTCCCTTTATTTTTAGAATTCTGTGGATATGGCCTGTTATTTGTAGAGTTTCTCGTGCCACGAGATTCCTTAATTCGACGAATTATATCTTCCGCCTGCTCTCCCTGCTTCAGCAGATCTTTCCAAGTTTTGAACTCTACAGCTCCCATTCTTATCAGCACGCTGGTCCTGAAATTATGCTTACAGGTTTCCACCAGGGTTTCCTGGGTCATACCGTGTCGACAATACACGGATTTTTCCCTGAAGCATTCAATAAAACTTTTAACAGTTTCTTCTTCCCCTTGTTTCGTCGCAAGGAGGGAATGAACCGATATTTCGGTATCATCCTCAAAGAAACGTGCCAAGAACTGTTTCTCGACGTCATACCAAGTATTTATGGTTCCCGGGGGCAACTGCATAAACCATGTAAAAGCAGGCCCTCGCAGGGTGCTCGCAAATACTTTGGTCATTATGGGATCATTTCCCATTAGATGACCTACCTGCGATAAGAAGTAATAGATATGCTGACTTGGGGACCTCTTCCCGTCATATGACTCCAATTTGAGGGGTTTATATTTTTCTGGATAAGAGGCAAAGTCCCACTCAAGCGAATATGACCTTGAAACCCCCAATTCGTTCAGTTCCTTCTTGTGCATCAAGGCATCAAGTTGGCTTTGTAATTTCTCGATCTTTTCTCCATGAGGATCATGGAAAGAGTATTTGTCATCATCCTCATGCATCGAATAAGCCTTTTCTTCTTTAGTTTCTTCATTTGTCTTAGGTGGCGGTTCCGAAGAAGTTTTAGCCTTATCGTCAGCATCTTCTGGGTATTTTCGACCACTTTTAGAAGCATTAGTTTGAGATCATCAATGGACTTTTGCTGACCTCGAATCATCTGCTCTTGGGCTTCCATCCTCTGGTCAATGTCATCGGACCTATCCACCATATGTGACGCTGATTTTCGTAGTCGGGAAGATGCACGAGATTTTGGAGAAGCTATAGCTGAGTTGTCGCTGTCATCATCATAAGAACCTTTTGAAAGTTTCTTATAATTCCGAGGAGCGACAGCACCTGATTTGAGTCGAGTAAGATGGCGAGGTTGTTCATCATCTGCATCTGACTCGTGTCTTTTTTCCATGACCTTCTTACCTTTACTGACCATATTTGAAGTCACAACACTCCATTGTTTTAGGGAAGCAGTTTTTGGCTTCTTAGTAAGGTTCTTGTCTGACTCGGTTAGTCGGTCAAACACTGATTTCCTGCTCTTGCTGCAGCCAGAGTTGTCCATTACAGCGGACACCGCTGTCATAAGCTGCTGACAGTGACAAACATGTTCAGCTTGAAGTTACTCTATGCCTCTCTTCTTGGACAGATACTCCCCGAGATCAGCGCCTTTAGCTATGGAGTCATGAGATCCATCCGACTTTTGAGAGGGTCTAGGAACCCACTAAAGCTTCTTTGACTGATCAGCCCTGATTCTGTAGTCGGATTGATCCTCACGGAGCTTAGAAGTAGCCTCGCGTTTTATATTGTGGGCCTGAAGAATAGCTCCGCATTTAGTATCGCGAGCCTGAAGAGTAGCTTCGCGTTTATCCACGCCAGCCTCGCATTTTACGCTGGCTTGGCGTGTTTTCAGAAGTTTCTCTTCTGTAGTCTTAGCCTCGCGTGGAATAAAATTCCTATACGCTGGCTTACCCTTGTGGTTATCACAAGTCATAACTTCGCGTCTCGCGCGATTTCTACGACTGACAACAATTTGCCAATCATCTTCGCGTTCCTCGCGAGTATTAGATATCTTGGGTTTCTCACAAGTATTACTGGCCTCGCATTTCTCGCTTGGCTCAATATCAGCCTCGCGTGGAAAATCACACGCTGGCTTTAATGAATTTTTATACTCGCGTCTTTCGCGAGTGTTGGGTATTCTGCGACTAACGCAACCCTTACTGGCTTCGCGTCTCTCGCTAGGCTCAGCAATAGCCTTGCGCGGAATATCACACGCTGGCTTTGAAGAATTTTTATACTCGCGTAACTCGCGAGTGTTGGGTATTCTGCGACTAGCGCAACCCTTACTGGTTTCGCGTCTCTCGCTAGGCTCAGTAATAGCCTCGCGTGGAAAATCACACGCTGGCTTTTCCTTGCTTTTAAGGCAAATTGTATCTTCGCGTTTAACGCGGTAGAGACTGGTCTCGCGGGTAGCGCGAGCTAGTTTGCGAGGGACCATAGCCTCGCGTCCTCTAGAGTTAGCTCCGCGTCCAAGGCGGGCTTTGAGGGCTCTACACCTCGCTCTCCGGTTTCTGTTCCGGAGTTGGGTCCTGGTCAATCCAGTCCCTAGGTTTTTTTCGGCAGTCGGAAGCTCATCCTCGGCTAGGATTTCTTGTGTGAACTCCGACTCTATAGCCGTAATCTCCAAGGATCCCCGTCTCTTGGTAGATACCTTTCTACCCGTCACTCGGGCATTGGAGTACGTGCGACGATAGTGCCGTGTCTTATCCAAGTCACCTGATCCGGAGGAGAGGAACTCCTCGTACTTCTACTGGTCGATTTCAACGACTAGCGTATCTCCGTTGGATCCGATCAAATCAATGTCCGATTGCGCCACAATCTCTTCATAAGTGAAAGAGATGGCTCCCACTGTGGTCGCCAGTTTGTTCGTCACAAAAGTTTTTTCGTTTCCTTCCATTGAACACATTTTGGATTACAATAGAAGTGAACAAGATATATAAAGAGAACAAACGAGAGGATTTTATACTTCAATCTCTCTCTTTTACAATGTTTTGTGGGATCTGTGGCGATGGGATCTATAGTAGTTCCTTTGGACGATCGGTACGTTGAAATCTTCTCTTTTAAAGATATCGGCCGACTATAAACGATCTTCTCTGGTTTTGATTTGTTCAAGGCTCTCTCGCGTAACTCGAACTTCTCAAGAACTCCAGAAAGAAGATGGTGATTTTCTCTGATCTTCACGAACTCAAGGCTCTGTGCGTAACTCGAATTCTCCAAGATTTCAGAAAAATATCTTAATTGCCGAAAAGAAGATGATCAGCAAAGGCTTCAAGGCTCTCTCGCGTACTTGAATTGCCAAAGGATTAAAGAGATTGAAGATAGATGATCATGAATTGATTGATCTATTCTTGATTGATCCTCTATCTTCTTGATTGATTGATCTTGTCTATATTGATTCTCCTAAAGTCTCCTCAAAGAGGGTATTTATAGACTTTAGTGGTTATGAGAGTTTCCGTAGGAATAGGAATAAAGAGTTCCATAGGAATATGAATAGAGCTTTCCATAGGAATAAGAATAAAGATTTTTGTATTCATCAAGGATTCTAATCCAATATTTAATATTGATTTAAATCTCTTGATTTAGAATTCTGATTGGATTCAATTTGAGTATTGGATAAGATCAAATCTCAATCACAATCAATTTAGAATTATGATTGGACTCAATTTAGATATTTGATAAGCTCAAATTATAATCTCAATCAATTTAGGATTCTGGTTATCTGCTCACGCGGAGATAATCTTATCAAAACGCGGAGCTAAGAAACCAGAACGCGGAGCTATTAAACATCTCCGCATTTCACTCAAACGCGAGGCAAAAGTAGCCAAACGAGGAGCTACTGAGTTAGCTCCGCCGTCTGTTGTGGAAAATCCTTTTAACTTAGAAATTTTCACTGCCAACAGATGTGTGCAAAATAAAAAAAAAGAGAGTATGCAAATACCTATTGGAAAGGTTGTATTGGTGGCGGCTATGGAAATAGAACCAGGTCTCTCAGGTCTATCTGCCTCTGAGACCTCCAAGGGGAAGTGAGAGGCTTTGTCCATACTGGGTTGATAGAAGTAATCACTATCAAACTCTCCATCGGAGCCTAGACCGTCGAAGTCACAAATTGCCCCACTTATACCAGAATAATCCACCAGGTCCAAAGAGTCTGATTTGGCGGTCGGGGAGGCATGGGTCGTTGGACCTTCGCCACCTGAAATACAAACAAATATGTATTAAAATAAAAAAAATGAGGGATGGAAAAGGAGGAATAAAGTCCAATCTTTAAAGAAAAATGTTCACCTGAAGGTACAAGTCTCGGCGCTGGGCTAGTTAAAGTAGCTTCACTGGGAGATGACAGAAAGTCATCTAGTGCACTATCGTCCTATTCGTCGCAAAAGTTTCTTCGCTTCCTCCCATTGAATTAACTTAAATTACAATGAAAGTGAACAAGAGATAAAAAAGAACAAACGAGAGGATTTTATAGTTCAATCTCTCTCTTTTACAATGTGTTGTGGGATCTGTGGCGATGGGATCTATAGTAGTTCCTTGGGACGATCGGTACGTTGAAATCTTCTCTTTTGAAGATATCGGCCGATTATAGATGATCTTCTCTGGTTTTGATTTGTTCAAGGCTCTCTCGCGTAACTCGAACTTCTCAAGAACTCCAGAAAGAAGATGGTGATTTTCTCTGATCTTCACGAACTCAAGGCTCTGTGCGTAACTCGAATTCTCCAAGATTTCAGAAAAATATCTCAATTGCCGAAAAAAAGATAATTGATCAAAAAGATTGATCTATTATTGATTTTCTTTTATTGATTGATTGATCTTGTATATATTGATTCCCCTAAAGTCTCCTCAAAGAGGGTATTTATAGACTTTAGTGGTTATGAGAGTTCCTATAGGAATAGGAATAGAAGGTTTCCATAGGAATAGGAATCAAGATTTTTGTATTCATCAAGGATTCTAATCAAATATTTAATATTGATTTAAATCTCTTGATTTGGAATTCTGATTGGACTCAATTTGGGTATTGGATAAGCCCAAATCTCAATCACAATCAATTTAGAATTCTAATGAAATCTGCTTACGCGGAGTAAACGCGGAGCTAAATTCATCAGAACGCAGAGCTAACGCGGAGCTATTGAACATCTCCGCGTTTCACTCAAACGCGAGGCTAATACAAGCCAGACTGCGGAATCAACGCGGAGCTATTAAACATCTCCGCGTTTTATTCAAACGCAGGGTTAATATTACCAAACGCGGGGCTACTGAATTGGCTCCGCGTCCTGTTGTGGAAAATCCTTTTAACTTAGAAATTTTCACTACCAACAGAACCCTCTCCAAAGTTTTCAAAATGGTTTAGAACTTAGCAGATTTTGAAATAATTTGGATTCTTAAACTGAAAACGCGGAGTTAGAATACCAAGTCTCCTTCGCGTTATGCTCGCCTACGCAGAGCTAATCAGCTTCCTTTTCAGTGAAATGAGTAATTGCTTCATTGATTACTCTGAATTTCTGCGTCGAATACCAAGCGACGGAAATCCTGTTTAAATAGAGCTATCGGCTCATCTTCTTCTTCATTTGGAGATTTGAAGAATCTGGAGCTCCGGCAACCGAGTGAACGATGTCAACGAATGATCTTCAATTGATCTCCATTTAACTCTACATCGATTTTCATCATTAGGATGTCTCTCCAGAAGAGTTTGGCTTTATGCACGTCGGCCGGCGTTAATGGCAGCGACCGTGGAAGTAGATGCGACGGCGAACCAGTCTATGCAGCGTCTCTTGAAGGTAAAAAGCTTGACTTTTGATCTTCTTAGAATCATTCTGAGATATTTCAGCTCCAGCCAATTGTTTACTTCACCGGCGAGATCGTCGTTCTCTTGAAGGAGAAGGAGAAGTCAGAGAGGAACTCTGATCTTTCTCTACGCGAAGTTACTGCGTCATCCTCTGCGTTTTAAAACGCGAGGCTATTAAAGAGAAGGCAAAGAGAAACTCTATTACGCGAAATTATCGTGTCATCCTCGCGCTTGAAACGCGGGGCTATTTCAGCTGCACGCGAAGTTAGTTTAGCTCCGCGTTTTTATGCTTAGAAGATTTTTCCAAATTTTGTGGAACTCCTGATTCTTCTTTTGCAGTGAACCGGGTTCAGTCTGATAACTCGCTGATATCTCTTTATCTGTTGGCTTCAAGAATCTTAGTCAAATCGGGGGCGGCTCAAGGCTCATCTGCGTAACTTGAACTGCACACACCAAGATGATTGGATGAGAATCACCAGATTTCGGCAGAGGTGTCTAATTGCACATGCCTAGATTTTGATGAAGAAGTCCAAGTGCTCCTATGCGTAACTTGGATAAGTGGAGGCGGTTCAAGGCTCTCTCGCGTAACCTGAACTGGGCACACCAAGATGATCGGGTCAGGATTCTTCAAATTTTTGGCAGAGGCGCCTGATTGCGCATGCCTAGTCCAAGTGCTCTCACGCGTAACTTGAACGGAGATGGGAATAATCCAAATTATACTGTCAGAGGTAAAAACTTAACATGACAGGTTTTATGGGATTTTTAGCAAACCCCCAGCTATCAACGGATTTGATTAGCCTTTACCAATCGCCGTTTGCGTTGGGCTAGCCATGCTATTCCCCTCAGCATGGTGAGTTATCGAGGAATTGATTTCCTCTCTCCTTTGCCTTTAATCAGCATTGGGTAGTTGATTCATACTTTTACCCCCAGTATGATAGGGTTGGCGAGGAACTTGATCTCCTCTTCCCTCTGCTTTAACAGCATTGGGCAATCGAATTCATACTTTTACCCCCAGTATGATAGGGTTGGCGAGGAACTTGATCTCCTCTTCCCTCTGCTTTAACAGCTTTGGGCAAAAAAAAAAAAAATTTATTTATAGCACCCAATTAGCCATTCCAATGGCTGTTGAGAATAGCAGAAGCATGATGTTTATCATCGTCAATATTTTCGATACCCCCAACCAAATCTGGCTATTAACCAATGAGGACAATTTTGTCAAAGTTGTGGTTCGGAGCGTACCCAAGGGGCTAACTTGCAAGTGCGGGCTGCCTGGTGTCGATATTGGCTTCCCTACTGGTACAGGGATCGCTCTGGTAGAGAACTTATTGGTTCCAACTACCGAAGTTGCCATATTTGCATAAACTTTCTTTTGATCCTCTTTAAGTGTGAGAACTCCGGCTTCTATCAATGCCTGAATTCGGTTCTTAAGAGGATAACAATTTTTAGTTGGGTGCCCGACATTCCGATGGTACAGGCAATAGTTAGGGTCGTTGGTTTTACCAACGTCTTCCGGTTTTCCATTTTCCGGAAGCTTTAGCAAGCCCTTTCTGAGGAGGAGATGGAATAGAGTACCGGTTTGCTCAGTCTTGAATGTATAAGTTTTATCTTGTCATGGCCTATTTTGACCTGCACATCTCGGATTTTGAGATTTTGGCTTCGGATCTGCAACTGTCGCCATCACAGCCTTCCCTTTATTTTTATGATTCTGTGGATATGGCTTGTTATTTATAGAGTTTCTCATGCTACGAGATTCCTTAATCCGGCAAATTATATCTTCCGCCTGCTCTCCCTGCCTTAACAGATCTTTCCAAGTTTTGGACTCCACAGCTCCCATTCTTATCAGCACGTCGGTCCTGAAATTATGCTTCCAGGTTTCCACCAGGGTTTCCTGGGTCATACCGTGTCGACAATACACGGATTTTTCCCTGAAGCGTTCAATTAAACTCTTAACCGTTTCTTCTTCCCCTTGTTTCGTTGCAAGGAGGGAATGAACCGATATTTCGGTATCATCCTTAAAGAAACGTGCCAAGAACTGCTTCTCGACATCATACCAAGCATTTATGGTTCCCGGGGGCAACTGCATAAATCATGTAAAAGCAGGCCCTCGCAGGGTGCTCGCAAATACTTTGGTCATTATGGGATCATTTCCCATTAGATGACCTACCTGCGATAAAAAGTAATATAAGTGCTGGCTTGGGGACCCCTTCCCGGCATATGACTCCAATTTGAGGGGTTTATATTTTTCTGGATAAGGGACGAAGTCCCATTCAGGTGGGTATGGTCTTCAAACCCCCGATTCTTTCAATTCTTTCTTGTGCATTAAGGCATCCAGTTGGCTTTGCAATTTTTCGATCTTTTCTCCATGAGGATCATGGAAAGAGTATTTGTCATCATCTTCATGTATTGAATAAGCCTTTTCTTCTTTAGTTTCTTCATTTGTCTTAGGTGGCGGTTCCGAAGAAGTTTTAGCTTTATCGTCAGCTATTTTCTGGGTATTTTCAACCACTTTTAGAAGTATTGCTTTGAGATCATCAATAGCCTTTTGCTGATCTCGAATTATCTGTTCTTGGGCTTCCATCCTCTGGTCAATGTCATCGGACCTGTCCACCATATGTGACGTTGATTTTCGTGGTCGGGAAGATGCACGAGATTTTGTGGAAGCTATAGTTGAGTTGTCGCTGTCATCATCATAAGAACCTTTTGAAAGTTTCTTATAATTTCGAGGAGCGACAGCACCTGATTTGAGTCGAGTAAGATAGCGATGTTGTTCATCATCTGCATCTGACTCGTGTCTTTTTTCCATGGCCTTCTTACTTTTACTGACCATATTTGAGGTCACAGCTCTCCATTATTTTAGGGAAGCAGTCTTTGGCTTCTTAGTAAGGTTCTTGTCTGACTCGGTTAGTCAATCAAATACAGACATCCTGCTCTTGCTGCAGCCGCAATTGTCCATCACAGCAGATACTGCCGTCATAAGCTGCTGCAGTGATAAACAGGTTCAGCTTGAAGTTGTTCTATGCCTCTCTTTTTGGACAGATACTCTCTGAGATCAGAGCCTTTAGCCATGGAGTCGTAGGACCCATTCAATTCTTGTGAGGGGTCTAGAAACCCACTGAAGCTTCTTAGGACTACTGGAGTCCAGTTCTGATCTACTGATGCGAGGGTCAGCTCTGATTCTGCAGTCAGGTTGATCTACGCGAAACTTAGAAATAGCTCCGCGTTTTGTATTGCGGGCCTGAAGAGTAGCTTCGCGTTTATCCACGCCAGCCTCGCGTTTTACGCTGGCTTGGCGTATTTTCAGAAGTTTCTCTTCTGTAGTCTTAGCCTCGCGTGGAATAAAATTCCTATACGCTGGCTTACCCTTGTGGTTATCACAAGTCATAACTTCGCGTCTCGCACGATTTCTACGACTGACAACAATTTGCCAATCATCTTCGCGTTCCTCGCGAGTATTAGATATCTTGGGTTTCTCACAAGTATTACTGGCCTCGCGTTTCTCGCTTGGCTCAGTATCAGCCTTGCGTGGAAAATTACTCGCGTCTCTCGCGAGTGTTGGGTATTCTGCGACTAGCGCAACCCTTACTGGCTTCGCGTCTCTCGCTAGGCTCAGTAATAGCCTCGCGTGGAAAATCACACGCTGGTTTTGAAGAATTTTTATACTCGCGTCTCTCGCGAGTGTTGGGTATTCTGCGACTAGCACAACCCTTACTGGCTTCGCGTCTCTCGCTAGGCTCAGTAATAGCCTCGCGTGGAAAATCACATACTGGTTTTGAAGAATTTTTATACTCGCGTCTCTCGCGAGTGTTGGGTATTCTGTGACTAGCGCAACCCTTACTGGCTTCGCGTCTCTCGCTAGGCTCAGTAATAGCCTCGCTTGAAAAATCACACGCTGGCTTTTCCTTGCTTTTAAGGCAAGTTGTATCTTCGCGTTTAACGCGGTAGAGACTGGTCTCGCGGGTAGCGCGAGCCAGTTTGCGAGGGACCATAGCCTCGCGTCCCTAGAGTTAGCTCCGCATCCAAGGCGGGCTTTGAGGGCTCTACGCCTCGCTCTCCGGTTCCTGTTCCGGAGTTGGGTCCTGGTCAGTCCAGTCCCTAGGTCTTCTTCGGCAGTCGGAAGCTCATCCTTGGCTAGGATTTCTTGTGTGAACTCCGGCTCTATAGCCGCAGTCTCCAAGGATCCCCGTCTCTCGGTGGATACCTTTCTACCCGTCGCTCGGGTATTGGAGTACATGCGACGATAGTGCTGTGTCTCATCCAAGTCACCTGATCCAGAGGAGAGGAACTCCTCGTACTTCTGCTGGTCGATTTCAACGACTAGCGTATCTCCGTCGGATCCGATCAAATCGACGTCCGATTGCGCCACAATCTCTTCTTTCTTGAAAGAGATGGCTCCCACTGTGGTCGCCAGTTTGTTCGTCGCAAAAGTTTCTTCGCTTCCTCCCATTGAATTAACTTAAATTACAATGAAAGTGAACAAGAGATAAAAAAGAACAAACGAGAGGATTTTATAGTTCAATCTCTCTCTTTTACAATATGTTGTGGGATCTGTGGCGATGGGATCTATAGTAGTTCCTTTGGACGATCGGTACGTTGAAATCTTCTCTTTTGAAGATATCGGCCGATTGTAGATGACCTTCTCTGGTTTTGATTTGTTCAAGACTCTCTCGCGTAACTCGAACTTCTCAAGAACTCCAGAAAGAAGATGGTGATTTTCTCTGATCTTCACGAACTCAAGGCTCTGTGCGTAACTCGAATTCTCCAAGATTTCAGAAAAATATCTCAATTGCCGAAAAAAAGATAATTGATCAAAAAGATTGATCTATTATTGATTTTCTTTTATTGATTGATTGATCTTGTATATATTGATTCCCCTAAAGTCTCCTCAAAGAGGGTATTTATAGACTTTAGTGGTTATGAGAGTTCCTATAGGAATAGGAATATAAGGTTTCCATAGGAATATGAATCAAGATTTTTGTATTCATCAAGGATTCTAATCAAATATTTAATATTGATTTAAATCTCTTGATTTGGAATTCTGATTGGACTCAATTTGGGTATTGGATAAGCCCAAATCTCAATCACAATTAATTTAGAATTCTAATGAAATCTGCTTACGCGGAGTAAACACGGAGCTAAATTCATCAGAACGCGGAGCTATTGAACATCTCTGTGTTTCACTCAAACGCGAGGCTAATACAAGCCAGACTGCGGAATCAACGCGGAACTATTAAACATCTCCGCGTTTTATTCAAACACATGGTTAATATTACCAAACGCGGGGCTACTGAATTGGCTCCGCGTCCTGTTGTGGAAAATCCTTTTAACTTAGAAATTTTTACTGCCAACACGTCCAATGCAGTACCCGTTGGCTCCACGACTCCTGTATCCCTGATGGTTGGATCGCTCCTGTCAAAATTCGCAACTTTAGGGACTGAATTTACAGTCGCAGGTGTCTTAAGGGTAGAGAAAGCTGCAAAACCATACATCCTAGTAGTCTCACTGGAAGAAGTCGGTGTTGGTGTGACGGTAGAAAAGACTGGAAAAGTTGTTGTAGGCAAGTGTCCCCCTGACCCAAACGCCGAAGTGGTAACGGGAAAGTCATTTCTAGATGAAATTATTGGCGGAACTACAGGTGTCACAGTCGGCAGATCCAAATGAGTCGTGGTCGGCAGATTGGAACGACTAACAGTTCGTCCTACGACCGAATTGTCAACCCGAGCCTGAAATTTCTTCTTCTTTTGACGGACCTTGACTCCTCTGGGATTTGAGCGCTTCGACGAGGATCTACCTCCGTGAGGAGAGGTTGGGGCAGAAGTATCATCTTGTCCATCGCCATCGTTGCTATCAAGACTAAGAGAGGCGCCTATGGACTGGGATTCACGCGCCAAGCCCTTTTTCGAGGATCTATGTGATACCTCAATATGCCTTAAGAAGGAGTGATTTATCTGGTAGTCGCCAGGGATAATATCTGCAAGATGGTACCAATTGCAGAATCCCATTGACGCAAAGAGGAATGGTGACTGGCTTGGAAGAGTAAAAGACGCCTTTGTACCGCCCGCCGCAAAATGATACCATCCTCGCGCACCCTCGAGAAGATTTCCCTCACGACGGAGATAAGAGTTCGGATTGCCAACATATAGTTGATCATATCCAAACTGACGCGCGAAGCGACTGGGTGTATAAGGCTCCATAAAGCAAATTCGACCTTGTCGAAAAACCAGATGACTTGGCTCGATGCTAATAAGCCATCAGAAGCAACCCGAAGGCAAGATTGTATAGCCATCATTTCCAGAACTATCTTCAAGTTGGCTACTATAATTTCCTCCGAGAAATTTTGGGAAACAACGGTAAATATGGTAATTTTGGTGTCGCCCAAGGATTTGCCGAATTTTAGCCATGTACCTCCCATTCCATGAGCAATTTTCGAAACGCTGTACATGGGAAGTGGCATAATCAATAAGTCCTGAAGGAGAAGTCATCAATTCTGGACAGTGCAATACGAACCAAGCCATTAGATAAGTGAATGGCAGGTCGATGCGTGGATTAGGTGTTTTGAAGATAGTGTTGTTTTGAAGATAGTGTTACCACCCTTATCTTCTGCCTGTTGGACTTTGCAAAATTGAGCAATTATATCCCTCAAGCCACATTGCAAACTGCAAACCATAGCTGGTAATAACCCCAGAGGCTGGCCGAACGCTAACAGGACTGCAGGGTAAATAACATCAACGGTAACAGTTTCGCGACACGAAGTAGGCACTACACAGCGCTTCAACCACAACATGAGATATCCGGCAAAAATAGCATTGTTTGATATGGGGGAAGCTGCTTGGTAGTGGTAACTTTCGAAAACAGTCTGAGCTTTGAACCCGTCTTCATCAGATTCTGCCGTGTATGTAGTTGCGAAGCAGGTGCCAATCCTCTCATTGACAGTATCCATATCGCAAGTAGCCCGTACCTGGATACTGCGCTCATGTCTTTCCAGATTCTGGAATAGATATTTTGCCCATACCTTATGGCGCACCCCTTGATTTCGGGCCTGGCGCGTCCCTTGATTTCGTGGCCTGGAGATATCAGCACAAATATTGTAATGACACATCAACTCCCAGTAAGTTGAGTATGCATTAGGAACAGCCTTGAGGCGGAGCAGCTCCTTCATATTCGGAACGTACTCCTCGTAAGGGGTTTCGCCTATGGATAACGCTGAAATCTCATGCATCTCGTGAAGTGCAAATCCCAGTTCTCCAACGGGGGTGAAGAAAGTATTAGTCTCCGGATTATACATCTCCAATATGCAGAAGAAGTGAGGAGAACTATGTGGAATACCAAATTGCACGTTGCGCACCGCACGATAGAGGCCAAGCTTCTCTAAACGTGTCTTGAAATTTACCAGGATAAAATGGGTCACCCGAGACCACCATGATCGCGAAGTGGAGTGAATCCATTCAGGAGTGCGGAAATCATGAGCTGGGAATTGACCATGGGCGTCCGAAAATTGATTAATGAATGTGTCTGCTCGTTTCGGGTGTTCCCCAACGGGTAGATCTTTGCCAAATCTACCGGGCAACAGACCTGTGACATACTTGGCTGGGCCGTCGACAAATGGGCCGTTTCTGTCAAATCTCCCTGTCGCGACGCCATGACTGCTACGGGTAATTGGCCAAGACATCATGCGGGGATGTGAAATCCGTTGAAGATAGGATAAAGAATAGCTGCGCTCCAGATCCGGGATAAACATATGGCGACCTCCAACATTGCTCAACCACTTGGTGGTGTCCCATAAATCTTCGTCTGGTTGGTTAACAGCATCCCAAAAAGAAATTGCAGTTTCTTCAAAACCTTCCTATTTACGCCCTCAAAGACAGAATCCGTGAAGATCGATTATTCGGACCGCCTGAGAATCCAAAGTAATGATTCTTGGACAAAGGATCTGTCGAATACGGAACTGTAAAAAGAAAAAAAAATGAAGCTTTAGTCCAAGTTAAAAAAATAAAAATAAATAAAATAAAATAAAATAAAATAGCAGGGTAGACACCGCGGGGCGCTACCCGCGGTTGGTCACCCACAGGGTGCCAGCCGCGGGTGCCACGGGATGCCACCCGCGGGTGCCACCCGCGGGAGGGCACCCGCGGGGTGGCCACCCGCGGGGTGCCACCCGCGGGGTGCCACCCGCGGGTGGGCACCCGTGGCGTGCACCCGTGAGTGGACATGGACACCCCGGTGCCACTCTCTTTTGTAGTCTCTGCGGTTATCGCTGTGGTCATCCTTCAGTAGCTATGCATGGTTCTATATACACGTGTTATATTTACACCTTAACGAAGTCTCTTTCGTAATAATCGCGAAAAGCGATTTTAAAGTAAACGGATGACCGTTGATTTACCTGATATCAGGGAAGAGAGATCAACAACGGCGGTGACGCCTGCATGTCGATCCTCATCGGCGATAACGCCCATGTGTCAATTTTCAGCATTTAAATCCTGTGGGTGCGAAGTGCCTGCGGAAGCCATGGGAAAGGAGAAAGTAATCGCACAAAATAAAAGAACGAGAGATTTTCTGACTATGAGAAAAAGAGGTGGAGATCTACGGGTATTTATAGTGAATTAGCAAGAGTTCAAATAGGGAAAGGAATCAAAGTTCTGACCAAAATCAGAGTTTGATTAGAGTCCAAATAGGATTTGGGTATTTATTTAATCCTTTTCCTATTCCAATGCTAATTCCTACCCAAATTAAGATCCAAATAACAAATAATCCCACTTAAAAGGAAAAAGTCCAAAGTATTTTGAAATTCATTACAAATAAATTAAAGAATTCCAAAAAC